>ONZH01007016.1:0-22051 GCA_900303285.1 Rhinella marina | reverse complement strand
GTTGTTGTAGAGATGTGTCTGCTGCTAGAACTCTGTGTGGCATTGACCTGGTCTCTAATCTGAGCTGCTGTTAACCTGCCATTTCTGAGGCTGGTGACTCGGATGAACTTCTCCTCCGCAGCAAGGTGACTCTTGTCTTCCTTTCCTGGGGCTCCTCATGTCAGCCAGTTTCTTTGTAGCTCTTGATGGTTTTGCGACTGCACTTGGGGACGCTTTCAAGTTTTCCCAATTTTTGGACTGACTGACCTTCATTTCTTAAAGTAATGATGGCCGCTCGTTTTCTTTACTCAGCTGCTTTTTTCTTGCCATAATACAAATTCTAACAGTCTATTCAGTAGGACTATCAGCTGTGTATCCACCTGACTTCTGCCCAACACAACTCATTGGTCCCAACCCCATTTATAAGGCAAGAAATCCCACTTATTAAACCTGACAGGGCACACCTGTGAAGTGAAAACCATTTCAGGTGACTACCTCTTGAAGCTCATCAAGAGAATGCCAAGAGTGTGCAAAGCAGTAATCAAAGCAAAAGGTGGCTACTGTGAAGAACCTAGAATATAAGACATATTTTCAGTTGTTTCACACTTTTTTGTTAAGTCTATAATTCCACATGTGATAATTCATAGTTTTGATGCCTTCAGTGTGAATCTACAATTATCATAGTCATGAAAATACAGAAAACTCTTTGAATGAGAAGGTGTGTCCAAACTTTTAGTCTGTACTGTATATGCCTGATACCTGACTGTACGTGTCCACATATATTGTTATCAATTAAAGAAGAACTCCCACAAAATTTTTTATTCTCTGACCTGTTAGAAAGGTGCATGATATAATCTGTAGTGAATGTCATTTTCTTATCAGAGACTGTATTTTTGACTTATCCCCTCTCTTCTTATTGTAGCTGGGTCATGTGACCATCTCCCTGACCTCCAACTGACCCAGGACAGGAAGCCAGTTACTGCTCTATTCATTCATATGAGACTGAAAGTGAGGCTCCCATAGGAATACATAGAGAATCAGACTTCCTGTCCACACATAAGGTGCTGTGTGAGTTGGTGGGTCTAATTTCTAGTCACATGACACAGATAAGAAACTTCAGGATGATATAACTCAAAAATTCAGCTACTGGTAAGAAAATGACATTCACTACAGATTACATCATGTACATTTCTAGCAGGACATGGAATACATTCTTTGTGGGAGTTCTTCTTTAATCTAGGTATCTTTTTGTAATTTTTGTCTCATTCTAGTGTTACACTTTCAGTTGCCTCTGATACCGCTGTACTCATCGGGTGCTGAAGTTTCTACTGTAAGCCACAACCTTAGCACCCACACAACCTGGAGGAGAGTGCCACGCCATTCTACCTACTATCCTCAGTACAGATCATCAGACCCCCCCCCCGATCAGCGGTTTCAGAAGGCACACGACCTTCTCGCAGCTCACCAAGCACAGCGCCATTCATAGACTAGTGGCCATGCTTGGTATCGCCCCATGCACTTCTATGGTGACTGATGACGTCACGCAGCCTGATATCTGAGCACTCACATCTCCTTGGGTTCACATACTTTTACAAGCTGCTCCTTTCCTTTTTTTTTACTCTAAGATTGTACAAAACCAACAAGAGAGAACCAGAGCCTGCACTCCATGTGTGTATATAGAGGGGCCCCCGTGGCTGGTGCTGGATGCATGTGGTGGGCCCCATCTGACTGTATTCATTTCTCTTCTTGTGCAGTGAGGTCTCGTGTGTCACGTGGTCCAGGGGCCCGAGGAGAGTCCCTGTAATGGTGTTTCATGCAGAAGCTGTTCTGACCAGAGAGCCATCACTGCAGGCGGTGGGGGGTGAGTAGGACTGTCCCCGCGTCTGTCTCTCGGGTGGCGGGGAGGTCAGCTGTGTCTGTCTCTCGGGTGGCGGGGGGAGGTCAGCTGTGTCTGTCGGTCCGTCTGTGTCTGTGTGCGGGAGGTCAGCTGTGTCTGTCTCTCGGGTGGCGGGGAGGTCAGCTGTGTCTGTTTCTCGGGTGGCGGGGAGGTCAGCTGTGTCTGTCTCTCGGGTGGCGGGGAGGTCAGCTGTGTCTGAGTGTGGTCTCCGCAGGGAGGTCAGCTGTGTCTGTTCTCTCGGTGGCAGGGAGGTCAGCTGTGTCTGTCTTCTCGGGTGGCAGGGGAAGGTCAGTCTCTCGTGGAGGTCAGCTGTGTCTGTCTCGGGTGGCCGGGGAGGTCAGCTGTGTCTGTCTCTCGGGTGCGGGTGGGGGAGGTCAGCTGTGTCTGTCTCGGGTCGGGTGGTCTCTCGGGGGAGGTCAGCTGTGTCTGTCTCTCGGGTGGCGGGCGAGGTCAGCTGTGTCTGTCTCTCGGGTGGGTCGGGTCAGGGAGGTCGTCTAGTGGCGGTCACTGTGTCTGTCTCTCGGTGCGGGGAGGTCAGCTGGCGGGTGTCCTCTCGGTGGCGGGGAGGTCAGCTGTGTCTGTCTCTCGGTGGCGGTCAGCTTGGTCTCTACGGGGAGGTCAGCTGTGTCTGTTTCTCGGTGGCGGGGAGGTCAGCTGTGTCTGTCTCTCGGGTGGGGGGATCAGGCGGGGAGGTCAGCTGTGTCTGTTCTCGGGTGGCGGGGAGGTCAGCTGTGTCTGTCTCTCGGGTGGCGGGGAGGTCAGCTGTGTCCTGTCTTCTCGGGTGGCGGGTGTCTCGGGGAGGTCAGCTGTGTCTGTCTCTCGGGTGGCGGGGAGGTCAGCTGTGTCTGTCTCTCGTGGTGGCGGGGAGGTCAGCTGTGTCTGTCTCTCGGTGGCGGGGGGTCACCGGGGAGGTCAGCTGTGTCTGTCTCTCGGGTGGCGGGGAGGTCAGCTGTGTCTGTCTCTCGGGTGGCGGGGAGGTCAGCTGTGGTCTGTCCTCTCGGGTCAGGGTAGTGTCTGTTCGGGTGGCGGGGAGGTCAGCTGTGTCTGTCTTCGGGTGGCGGGGAGGTCAGCTGTGTCTGTCTCGGGTGGCGGGGAAGGGTGGTCTGTCTCTCGGGGGAGGTCAGCTGTGTCTGTCTCTCGGGTGGCGGGGAGGTCAAGCTTGTCTGTCTCTCGGGTGGCAGGGAGGTCAGCTGTGTCTGTCCTCGGGTGCCGTCAGTCTCTCTCGGTGGCGGGGAGGTCAGCTGTGTCTGTCTCTCGGGTGGCGGTCTGTCTGAGGTTGTCTCTGGTGGCGGGGAGGTCAGTCAGCTGTGTCTGTCTCTCGGGTGGCGGGGAGGTCAGCTGTGTCTGTCTCTCGGGTGGCGGGGAGGTCAGCTGTGTCTGTCTCTCGGTGGCGGTGGCGGGGAGGTCAGCTGTGTCTGTCTTTCTCGGGTGCGGGGAGGTCAGCTGGCTGTGTCTCGGTGGCGGGGAGGTCAGCTGTGTCTGTCTCTCGGTGGCGGGGAGGTCAGCTGTGTCTGTCTCTCGGGTGAGTCCGGGTGGCGGGGAGGTCACTGTGTCCTGTGTCTGTTTCTCGGGTGGCAGGGAGGTCAGGAGGTTGTCTGTCCTCGGTGGCGGGGAGGTCAGCTTGTGTCTGCCTCTCGGGTTCAGCTGTGTCTGTCTCTCGGTGGCGGGAGGTCAGGGTCTCTGGCGGTCTCTGTGGCGGGGAGTCAGCTGTGTCTGTCTCTCTCGGGTGGCGGGGAGGTCAGCGTGTCTGTCTCTCGGGTGGCGGAGGTCGGGGAGGTCAGCTCGTCTGTGGGGGGGAGGTCAGGTCTCGGTGGCAGGTGGTCAGCTGTGTCTGTCTCTCGGGTGGCGGGGAGGTCAGCTTGTGTCTGTCTCTGGTGCAGGGAGGTCAGCTGTGTGTCTGTCTCTCTGTCTCAGCTCTGTGGAGGGAGGTCAGCAGGGGAGGTCAGCTGTGTCTGTCTGTCTCTCGGGGAGGTCAGCGGTGTGTTCTGTCTCTCGTAGCTGTGTCTGTCTCTCGGTGAGGTCAGCTGTGTCTGTCTCTCGGAGTGGCGTCGCTGTGTCTGTCTCTCGGGGGAGGTCAGCTGTGTCTGTCTCTGTCGAGTGGCAGGGAGGTCAGCTGTGTCTGTCTCTCGGGTGGCGGGCTGTCTGACCCTTATGTTCCTGCTCCTCCCCCGCAGAGCGCTATCACCTGGCTTACAAGATGGTGCGCACAGACAGCCGCTTGGTACGCAGCATCCTCTCTGCACACGGCTTCCAGGAGGTGGAGCAGCGGCGCCGGACACTGAGCAGCCTGCTCCCTGCACTCTGCTGACATCACTCTGCTCCCTGCACTCTGCTGACATCACTCTGCTCCCTGCACTCTGCTGACATCACTCCTCTGCTGACATCACTCTGCTCCCTGCACTCTGCTGACATTACTCTGCTCCCTGCTGACATTACTCTGCTCCCTGCACTCTGCTGACATCACTCCTCTGATGACATCACTCCTCTGCTGACATCACTCTGCTCTCTGCTGACATTACTCTGCTCCCTGCTGACATTACTCTGCTCCCTGCTCTCTGCTGACATTACTCTGCTCCCTGCTCTCTGCTGACATTACTCTGCTCCCTGCACTCTGCTGACATCACTCCTCTGATGACATCACTCCTCTGCTGACATCACTCTGCTCCCTGCTCTCTGCTGACATTACTCTGCTCCCTGCTCTCTGCTGACATTACTCTGCTCCCTGCTCTCTGCTGACATCACTCTGCTCCCTGCTCCTCTGCTGACATCACTCTGCTCCCTGCTCTCTGCTGACATTACTCTGCTCCCTGCTCTCTGCTGACATTACTCTGCTCCCTGCTGACATTACTCTGCTCCCTGCACTCTGCTGACATCACTCCTCTGATGACATCACTCCTCTGCTGACATCACTCTGCTCTCTGCTGACATCACTCTACTCTCTGCTGACATTACTCTGCTCCTGCTCTCTGCTGACATTACTCTGCTCCCTGCTCTCTGCTGACATCACTCCTCTGATGACATCACTCCTCTGCTGACATCACTCTGCTCTCTCTGACATTACTCTGCTCCCTGCTGACATCACTCTGCTCTCTGCTGACATCATCTGCTCTCTGCTGACTCTCTGCTGACATCACTCTGCTCTCTGCTGACATTACTCTGCTCCCTGCTGACATCACTCTGCTCCCTGCTCTCTGCTGACATTACTCTGCTGCACTCTGCTGACATCACTCCTCTGCTGACATCACTCTGCTCCCTGCACTCTGCTGACATACTCTGCTCCCTGCACTTGCTGACATACTCTGCTCTCTGCTGACATTACTCTGCTCCCTGCTCTCTGCTGACATCACTCTGCTCCCTGCTCTCTGCTGACATTACTCTGCTCCCTGCTCTCTGCTGACATCATTCCTCTGATGACATCACTCCTCTGCTGACATCACTCTGCTCTCTGCTGACATCACTCTGCTCCCTGCTCTCTGCTGACATCACTCTGCTCCCTGCTCTCTGCTGACATCATTCCTGCCTGACACATCCTCCCTGCTGACATCACTCTGCCTCCCTGCTGACATCACTCTGCTCCCTGCTGACATCACTCTGCTCCCTGCTGACATCACTCCTCTGATGACATCACTCTGCTCTCCACAGGTCAATGCCAACAGCAGTGATTTCAACCTGATGTGGACGGGGTCTCACGTGAAGCCTCACCTCATGAGGAGCTTGGCCAGTTTCCAGAAGGTCAACCATTTCCCGAGGTAAGAGCAGGACAGACCCCGGCGAGCTGGAGACGTCCAGAGTGACCACTGACATCCGGCTGTGGAACGTGGATCGTCCTGCAGATCTCATCTGTCTGCTCTTGTGTCCTGCTTGGTGCTGTGTCCACCTGTCATTGTCAGGGAGCATTGTGGCCCCTGTCAGAAAGAGTGTGGCCCCCAATTGCCTCTGCTGCTCAGTGGTGGTCAGTCACTGGTCTGGTGAACTCTCATGTGATGACCGTGGCCCTGCTCAGCGGTGGTCATTCCCTGGTCTGGTGACCTGTCATGTGATGACCGTGGCCCTGCTCAGCGGTGGTCAATCCGTGGTCTGGTGACCTCTCATGTGATGACTGTGGCCGCTGCCAGCGGTGTCATCATCTGGTGAGTCTCAGTGATGATACTGCACAGCGGTGGTCAGTCCGTGGTCTGGTGACCTCTCCATGTGAACCGGGCCCTGTACGTGGTAGTCACGTCTGGTGACCTTCATGTGATGACCGGGCCCTCTCATCGTGCTCAGTCGTGCATGGTGACCTCTCATAAGGAGACTGTGCCTGCTCAAGCGTGGTCAGTCACTGGTCTGTGAACTCTCATGTGATGACCGTGGCCCTGCTCACGGGGTCAGTCCGTGGTCTGTGACCTCTCATGTGATGACCCCTGGCCCTGCTCTTCGGTGGTCAGTCCGTGGTCTGTGACCGCTCATGTGATGACCCTGGCCCTGCTCAGCGGTGGTCATTCCCTGTCTGTGACCTGTCATGTGATGACGTGGCCCTGCTACGGTGGTCAGTCCGTGGTCTGGTGAACCTCTCATGTGATGACCTGGCCCTGCTCAGCGGTGGTCATCCTGTCTGGTGACCTCTCATGTGATGACCGTGGCCCTGCTCAGCGGTGGTCATTCCCTGGTCTGGTGACCTGTCATGTGATGAACCGTGCCCTGCTCAGGTGCTCAGTCCGTGGTCTGGTACCTCTCATTGATGACCCTGGCCCTGCTCAGCGGTGTCAGTCCGTGTCTGGTGACCTCTCATGTGATGACCCGGCCCTGCAGCGGTGCGGTGGTGGACCTCTCATGTCTGAACCTCTCCATGCGCATGCATAGATCAGATCCTCGAGGACTCTTCATTATGATGATTCTCGCTACAGGTCCTATGAACTGACCCGCAAGGATCGTCTCTACAAGAATTGCAGCGAATGCAGCAGACACATGGTATACGGAGCTTCAACCTACTGCCACAGACTTACCTGCTGCCAGGGAGAATACCAGGATCTGCAGTAAGTGCCACCCAGTCCGCACCCCCCCCCCCCCCCCCCCCCCCCCCCCCCCCGTCCACAGTAACAAGGCTATGTGTGTGTCCTTCCACAGACGCCTTTTCTAAGGATCGTGGCCCCTGGATTGTGAAGCCGGTGGCGTCGTCACGTGGTCGTGGTGTTTATTTGGTTAACTCTGTATGTATTGGCGGTCTCTCATCCTGTCTGACCCTCTCTCATCATTTGGTTTCACAGCAGTCTCTCTCCTCTGTTGCAGCCGTCTCAGATCAGTGTGGAGGAGAACCTCCTGGTGTCTCGGTACATCGGTAACCCTCTTCTCATAGACGGTGAGTGTCTACTCCCCTGATGTTGGGTTTGGGGGGACAAGACTTTCTGCCTTCACTGATGGATCGTCATCACAGACAATACTCCAGAGCGGCTCTTGTCAGTGGCTGGGCAGCAGGGGAGGCTACACAAGGGGTGGACATCGTGTCCTGCATGCGGGTAACATGGCACAGTGCTCTTTACTTATAGGGTTCAAGTTTGATGTGCGGCTGTATGTCCTGATCACCTCCTATGATCCTCTGGTCATATACCTGTACGAAGAAGGGCTTACTAGGTAAGCTACCTCTAGGCTAAACTTGACAAGCTGCACTGGTCTCTGGTCCTCTCCTCGCACTGGTTCCTTTCCCCGTGGTATTCTCTTGTCTGGTCCTTTCCCCTGGTCTTCTCTTGTCCTTTCCCCTTGGTCTTCTCTTGTCTGGCCCTTTCCCCGTGGTCTTCCCTTGTCTGGTCCTGCCCTGTGGTCTTCTGTTGTCTGGTCCTTTCCCTGTGGTCTTCCCTTGTCTGGTCCTTTCCCCGTGGTCTTCCCTTGTCCGGTCCTCTGCCCGTGGTCCTCCATTGTTTGGCTCTTTCCCTGTGGACTTCCGTTGTCCGGTCCTCTCCCCGTGGTCCTCCCTTGTGTGGTCCTCTCTCCGTGGTCTTCCTTGTCTGGTCCCCCGTGGTCTTCCTTGTCTGGTCTTTCCCTGTGGTCCTTCTGTTGTCCAGCCCTTTCCCCGTGGTCTCCCTTGTCCCGGTCCTCTCCCGTGGTCCTCCCTTGTCCGGTCCTCCATTGTCTGGCTCCTTTCCCTGTGGTCTTCCATCCCCGTGGTCCGTTGTGTGGTCCAGTGGTCTCCCTTGTCTGGCCCTTTCCCCCTCCATGTCTGGTCCTTTGTGGTCTTCCCTGTCCGGTCCTCTGCCCTCCTCCTTTGTCCTCTTGGCTGGTAAATTTCCTTTCCCGTGGTCTTCCTTGTTCCTCTGCCCGTGTCCTCCATTGTTTGGCTCTTTCCCTGTGGACTTCCGTTGTCCGGTCCTCTCCCCGTGGTCCTCCCTTGTGTGGTCCTCTCTCCGTGGTCTTCCCTTGTCTGGCCCTTTCCCCCGTGGTCTTCCCTTGTCTGGTCCTTTCCCTGTGGTCTTCTGTTGTCCAGCCCTTTCCCCGTGGTCCTCCCTTGTCCGGTCCTCTCCCCGTGGTCCTCCCTTGTCCGGTCCTCCATTGTCTGGCTCTTTCCCTGTGGTCTTCCGTTGTCTGGTCCTCTCCCCGTGGTCCTCCCTTGTGTGGTCCTCTCTCCATGGTCTTCCCTTGTCTGGCCCTTTCCCCCGTGGTCTTCCATTGTCCGGTCCTCTCCCCGTGGTCTTCCGTTGTCCGGTCCTCTCCCCGTGGTCCTCACTGTCCTCTGGTTCCTCTATGATGGCCTCCACCTCACATGCCTCCTCTTCTCCATCTCAGGTTTGCTACTGTCCGTTACGATCGAGCCGCCAAGAACATAAAGAACCAGTTCATGCATCTAACAAACTACAGTGTGAATAAGAGGAGCTCAAACTACGTGAGGTAGGAGGCACCGCGTGTCCTCGCTGACTGTGTCCCACATGGAGGTCAGATTATGTATTCACATTTGTCTCATCTTAGTTGTGATGACCCCGAAGTGGAGGATTATGGGAATAAATGGAGTATGAGTGCCATGCTGCGATATTTGAAGCAGGAAGGGAAAGACACAGCTGGTGAGAAGGAAACCTGCCCCCCATGTTCTCAGCCTGCCCCAATCTGCGGCTCCTCCCTCTCTGTGACTCCACCCACACCTCTTGCTTCTCTAATGAAGTCCTTGTCCTCCGCAGTCCTCATGTCTCAGGTGGAGGACCTTATCATTAAGACGGTCATCTCAGGAGAGCTCCCAATAGCCACAGCCTGCAAGTCCTTCCAGGTCCACAGAGGAAACTGCTTTGGTGAGTGGCAGAGCTGAGGACAGCGCCCCCTGGTGGCTGATAATGCAATAAGCCCTTCTCCTTCTCCTGCAGAGCTTTATGGGTTCGATGTGCTGATTGATGGAAATTTCAGGCCTTGGCTCCTTGAAGTTAATCTGTCTCCATCTCTGGCCTGGTAAGAACGCCTGCCCCCAGTGTCCATGCTTTTTTGTCATTCCTGTCACTAATGTGGTCCCTTCTGCCGGCAGTGACGCCCCCCTGGACATGAAGGTGAAGGCCAGTATGATCTCTGACATGCTGACCCTGGTTGGTGAGTACAATGTGTGGTAGGCGTCAGACGGAGACCGTGCTGTAAGTGACATCTCTATGGTTTGTGTAGGGGTGGAGTGTCAGGATCCTCGGCAGAGGCCAGGACATGAGAAGTGGGTCCCGAGACCACAGCGCCCCCTGTCTGCCAGTGAAATTGACACAGGACTGCAGCGTGTTAGCAGAGAGAAGACTGGAAGAAGCTGCGTTCTGGGGCTCTCCACCGAGGAGGTATGGTGCTACATGGGGAGCTGTCACCCTGTAGATTGTGAGCTCTTCAGCTTAACTTCTATGCCATTGTACATAACCAGTGCAGACCTGCCCACCCCCATAACATCGGCTATCCTGTACCTGACGCTCCTGGTTCTCCTGTGTCCAGGTAAAAATCTTACGTGGGCTGCAGGATGAGGAGGCGAGGTGCGGGGGTTTTGTTCGGGTCTTCCCCAGACATGATACGTGGACGCTGTACGGGTGAGTCCTCCGTACATTGGAGCAGATCCAGTGTCCTCCTGAACCTGATCTGATCCTCTGTGATATTCCTGCAGCTCCTTCCTGGAACACAAGACATCTCTGAATTACATGCTGGCCGTGCACCTCTGCCCAAACAGGTAGGTACAAGCCCCCGATACATTGTCTGTGCTGGTGCCATGTGTCACCATCCCCTCATTTCTACAGATCGGTTACAAATGATCCTCGACCAACACTTCACGCAGCTTTGTATGAACGGAAACTGGTCTCCCTACAGCTACGTCGAGCCAGGCGGCACAGGATGGCACGTAGAACGGGTAAGAGGCCTACAGTGCCCCTCTAGACTGCCCCACGTCTCACCCGTGATTATCAGTGCACGAGCCTCACCTGTGACTGGCAGTGCGCGCCTCCACCTCACTTGTGACCGGCATGGCAGTGCAGCGCCTCCCGCCTCACCTGTGACTGGCAGTGCACGCGCCTCCACCTCACTTGTGACTGCAGTGCACGCGCCTCCACCCACTTGTGACGGCAGTGCACGTGCCTCCCACCTCACTTTGACCGGCAGTGCACGTGCCCTCCCCCTCACTGTGCAGTGCACGTGTCCCACCTCACTGTGACTGGCAGTGCACGTGCCTCCACCTCACCTGTGACTGGCAGTGCACGCGCCTCTCAGTCACGCAGTGCACGTGCCTCCCACCCTCACCTGTGACTGGCAGTGCACGCGCCTCCCACCTCACCTGTGACTGGCAGTGCACGCGCCCTGTAGTAAAATCGTCTGTTATATGGCAGTCTTGCCTCGACCTGATACCAGCTGTGCAGAGGAGGAAGAAGATGAAGATCCAATTGAAGTTGAGGAACTAGAAGATGTACAGGAGCAGAACGGCCCCCCAGTGGATTCACAGACCCCTCCAGCTCCACTTCCTGGGGTCAGCATCATGCGGCTCTTACAAGAGGGTGCAAACCTGAGGTATATGGCTGGGGGTGTGTCAGTGACTGCAGGGTGTGCACACGCTGGGGTGTCCGTGGTGTGTCTGGTATCCACCATAGATGTGTGCTTTTTGATTTGTCTCCAGTAAGGTCCAGGCTCGTTTGGCCTTCTCTGGATATTTACAGCGGGTGCAAAGTCGACTACAGAGTGAACAAGATACAGACAGTGTCCTGTCAAAAGATGAGGAGCAGATGGTAAGACAAAATAGTCACCCCAGTATCTGTCCTGTCAGAGCCTGTGTCAGTAGATAACGAGGGCGGTGATGTCACTGCAGAGCCTGTGTCAGTAGATAACGAGGGCGGTGATGTCACTCCAGAGCCTGTGTCAGTAGATAACGAGGGCGGTGATGTCACTGCAGAGCCTGTGTCAGTAGATAACGAGGGCGGTGATGTCACTCCAGAGCTTTTATCAGTAGATAATGAGGGCGGTGATGTCACTCCAGAGCTTTTATCAGTAGATAACAAGGGCGGTGATGTCACTCCAGAGCCTGTATCAGTAGATAACGAGGGCAGTGATGTCACTCCAGAGCCTGTGTCAGTAGATAACGAGCGGGTGATGTCACTGCAGAGCCTGTGTCAGTAGATAACGAGGGCGGTGATGTCACTGCAGAGCCTGTGTCAGTAGATAACGAGGGCGGTGATGTCACTCCAGAGCTTTTATCAGTAGATAAACGAGGGCGGTGATGTTCACTCCAGAGCTTTTATCAGTAGATAACGAGGGCGGTGATGTCACTCTAGAGCCTGTATCAGTAGATAACGAGGGCGTGATGTCACTCCAGAGCCTGTATCAGTAGTAACGAGGGCGGTGATGTCAGTCCAGAGCTGTATCAGTAGATAACGAGGGCGTGATGTCACTGCCAGAGCCTGTGTCAGTAGATAACGAGGCGGTGATGTCACTCCAGAGCCTGTGTCAGTAGATAACGAGGGCGGTGATGTCACTCCAGAGCCTGTATCAGTAGATAACGAGGGCGGTGATGTCAACTCCAGAGCCTGTATCAGTAGATAACGAGGGCGGTGATGTCACTCCAGAGCCTGTATCAGTAGATAACGAGGGCGGTGATGTCAGTCCAGAGCCTGTATCAGTAGATAACGAGGGCGAGGGGGGGTGATGTCACTCCAGAGCCTGTGTCTATCAGAGAGAGTATCAGTGAGATAACGAGGGCGGTGATGTCACTCCAGAGCCTGTATCAGTAGATAACGAGGGCGGTGATGTCACTCCAGAGCTTTTATCAGTAGATAACGAGGGCGGTGATGTCAGTCCAGAGCCTTATCAGTAGATAACGAGGGCGGTGATGTCACTCCAGAGCCTGTATAGAGATAACGAGGGCGGTGATGTCACAGCCTTATCAGAGATAACCAGAGAGTATCAGTCAGTATAGAGCTGTTCAGTAGTAGATAAGGGCGGTGATGTCACTCCAGAGCTTATCTCCAGGACTTGGTGATGAGGTTTCTGCAGAGAGCGGCCTCTAACTTACAGCAGTCGGTGAGTCTGAACCTGCCGGGGCGATGGGTGGCCCTCCAGGAGAAGCGTCACCTGCTGGCCAAACAACTGGGAGACTTCATCTGCTTGTATGACAAGGTGAGCGATGTCTCCTGTACCCACAGGGGTCACAGCTCCTCCCTCACAGTACACACATGTCCTCTGGAGATATATATATATATATATATATGTCCTCCGTGTCTCCCTACATGTTCCCCTCCGGTGTCATTACAGGAGACGAGGCAGCTGAGCAGTGAGGAGCTGGGGATGAATGCGCTGGATTTTCAGGCTTTTCTGACAAAGGCGAGGTATGTCACCGAGTCACAGCCTCGTCCCTGTCCCTTCTGTCGGCAGAGCCCCGAGCCCCCTCTTCTTTGTGTTGTAGTGAGCGACAGCTGGAGGAGGTCCTCACCTTTTACACCCACAAAAATAAATCTGCCAGTGTATTCTTGGGGCGCTCACACAATAAAGACGCTGGAGGAGGACAGCCAGGTGAGTGGCCCTGATGTGTGCTCTGGAGGTAGATGGGCCGGTGAGTAACTGTGATGTGTGCCCTGGAGTTAGATGGACAGGTGAGTAGTCATGATAGGGCCTCGAGGTAGATGGGCAGTTGAGTAGCTGTGATGTGTGCCCTGGAGGTATGTGGGCAGTTGAGTAGCTGTGATGTGTGCCCTGGAGGTAGGTGGGCAGGTGAAGTAGCAGTGATGGGGGCCCTGGAGGTAGACTGGCAGGTGAGTAGCTGTGATTGTGTGCCCTGGAGGTAGGCGGCAGGTGAGTAGCTATGATGGGGGCCCTGGAGGTAGATGGGCAGGTGAGTAGCTGTGATGTGTTGCCCTGGAGGCAGTTTGAGTAGTTGTGATGTGTTGCCCTGGAGGTATGTGGGCAGGTGAGTAGCTGTGATGTGTGCCCTGGAGGTAAGACTGGCCGGTGAGTAACTGTGATTGTTGTGCCCTGGAGGTCGGCGGGCAGGTGAGTAGTTGTGATGTGTGCTCTGGAGGTGGACGGCAGTGAGTAGGTGTGATGTTGCCCTGGAGGCAGGTGAGTAGTTGTGATGTGTGCCCTGGAGGTATGTGGGCAGGTGAGTAGCTGTGAATGTGTGCCCTGGAGGTAGGCAGGCAGGTGAGTAGCTGTTATGTGCGTCCTAGCAGGTAGACAGCAGGTGAGTGGCTCTGATATGTGCCCTGGAGGTGGACGGCAGGTGAGTAGCTGTAATGTGTGCCCTGGAGGTAGTGGCGGACAGGTGAGTAAGCTGTGATGTGTGCCCTGGAGGTGGAAGGCAGGTGAGTAGCTGTGATGTGTGCCCTGGAGATAGGCAGGCAGGTGAGTAGCTGTGATGTGGTGCCCTGGAGGTAGGTGGGCAGGTGAGTAGCAGTGATGGGGGCCCTGGAGGTAGGCAGGTGAGTAGCTGTTATGTGCGTCCCTAGAGGTAGACAGCAGGTGAGTGGCTCTGATATGTGCCCTGGAGGTGACGGCAGGTGAGTAGCTGTAATGTGTTGCCCTGGAGGTAGGCGGGCAGGTGAGTAGCTGTGATGGTGTGCCCTGGAGGTGGAAGGCAGGTGAGTAGCTGTGATGTGTGCCCTGGAGATAGGGCAGGCAGGTGAGTAGCTGTGATGTGTGCCCTGGAGGTAGGTGGGCAGGTGAGTAGCTGTGATGTGTGCTCTGGAGGTAGGCAGGTGAGTAGCTGTGATGTGTGCCCTGGAGGCAGGTTGAGAAGTTGTGATGTGTGCCCTGGAGGGTAGATGGGCAGGTGAGTAGCTGTGATGTGCGCCCTAGAGGTAGACAGCAGGTGAGTGGCTTCTGATATGTGCCCTGAAGGTGGACGGCAGGTGAGTAGCTGTGATGTGTGCCCCTGGAGGCAGGTGAGTAGCTGTGATGTGTGCCCTGGAGGTAGGCGGGCAGGTGAGTAGCTGTGATGTGTGCCCTGGAGGTGGACGGCAGGTGAGTAGCTGTGATGTGTGCCCTGGAGGTAGGCAGGCAGGTGAGTAGCTGTGATGTGTGCTCTGGAGGTAGGTGTGCAGGTGAGTAGCTGTGATGTGTGCCCTGGAGGCTGATGAGTAGCTGTGATGTGTGCCCTGGAGGCAGGTGAGTAGTTTGTGATGTGTGCCCTGGAGGTAGACTGGCAGGTGAGTAGCTGTGATGTGTGCCCTGGAGGTAGGCGGGCAGGTGAGTAGCTGTGATGTGTGCCCTGGAGGTGGAAGGCAGGTGAGTAGCTGTGATGTGTGCACTGGAGGTAGGTGGGCAGGTGAGTAGTTGTGATGTGTGCCCTGGAGGTAGGCGGGCAGGTGAGTAGCTGTGATGTGTGCCCTGGAGGTAGGTGGGCAGGTGAGTAGCTGTGATGTGTGCCCTGGAGGCAGGTGAGAAGTTGTGATGTGCGCCCTAGAGGTAGACAGCAGGTGAGTGGCTTTGATATGTGCCCTGGAGGTGGACGGCAGGTGAGTAGCTGTGATGTGTGCCCTGGAGGTAGGTGGGCAGGTGAGTAGCTGTGATGTATGTCCTTTGACGTCTCCTTACCTGTCCTCTCCAGGTCTGCAGAGAGCCCCTGTGGCCCCAGGACCCTGTGCTCAGCAGGAAGGTCAGTGCTTTCTGTTCTTTCCTCGGACTGATTGGGCAGATTTCCTGTCCAGTGGCTCGGTCTCCAGAACTCGGGGCCTTCTAGCTTTAAAGGGGTTCTGCAGGTTTTAATATCTGATGATCTATCCTCTGGATAGATCATTAGTATCTGATCGGCGGCGGCCCGACACCCGGGGCCCCCGCCGATCAGCTGTTTGAGAAGGCAGCGGCGCTACAGGAGCGCCGCAGCCTTCTCAGTGTTTACCCGCAGGCCAGTGACGTCACGACTAGTATCACTGGCCTGGGCGGGGCTAAGCTCCATTCATGTGAACAGAGCTTAGCCCCGCCCAGGCCAGTGATACTAGTCGTGACGTCACTGGCCTGCGGGTAAACACTGAGAAGGCCGCGTCGCTCCTGTAGCGCCGCTGCCTTCTCAAACAGCTGATCGGTGGGGGCCCCGGGTGTCGGGCCGCCGCCGATCAGATACTGATGATCTATCCAGAGGATAGATCATCAGATATTAAAACCTGCAGAACCCCTTTAACCACCTATTCGCTGTCTTACTTTGTGGCAACGTTCATTGTTATATTGTCACATCTTAAGCCACGCCCCTTGGCATACAGGCCACAGTGAATTATTCTTTATATTGCGTCTAAAATGAGAGGTGCCAGCATTCAGACGGTAAACGAGCGCCGCTGTCTTTTCTCATCCTCAGTCGTGCCTCCATCTTCCGTCCCCGCAGACTCTGGTCACTCTGCAGTCTGCGCAGCGCACTGTGCCACGTCATCCAGTCACAGTTCACGTCCTCCATCAGCTGGGAGCTTTCTGCACCTGCCTTCTCCATTGGCACAACCTGCCTCCTGTGGGACACGCCCTCAGTCCTGCACCCTGGGATCATTCTCCTCCTTCCGAAGTGCTGCGCAGATCTACAGTCAGCGACTGACCCGAGCCGGCTCCGCGCGGGCAGGTAGTCACCGAT
Organism: Rhinella marina; assembly: GCA_900303285.1. Lineage (NCBI taxonomy): Eukaryota > Metazoa > Chordata > Amphibia > Anura > Bufonidae > Rhinella > Rhinella marina. The sequence continues at coordinate 6,176 of ONZH01007016.1, read as the reverse complement.
CAGCCCCCCTTATACACTGTGGATGCCGCCACATTCCCAGCTCATCTCTTGTACCCTTGGATTTAGCCAGTGGGCAGCCAAATGTCCTGAGGACTCGGTGTCGCTCCGCGGGTGCCGTGACAGAGCTGGAAGACCCTTATCACGTGGGAACAGTTACTGCGTCATTGCAGCGGCTGGCCGAGAGACAAACAAGTCGACAAAGTTCCAGTCACCTGAGGCAGCTGACACAGCAGGTGCAAGCAAAAGATTTAACCATTACACTGCCAGGGATTTATGTAAAGTTTCCTTAAATAAGGGACCGTAAAATATAAGGACATGACCTTTGGTTCTGGTGACATGTTACAGCCCAGAAGCTTAGAACATGACATCGCTGTGCGGGCACCAGAAATATAACATATAGCATGCTGCACACAGGGAGTATAGCGCTTCACCAGGCTTCACTGTAAGCTCTCCTCCCAGCACTTCACTGTACAGCTCTCCTCTCCCCCAGCAGACACTTCACTGTACAGCTCTCCTCTCCCCCAGCAGACACTTCACTGTACAGCTCTCCTCTCCCCCAGCAGACACTTCACTGTACAGCTCTCCTCTCCCCCAGCAGACACTTCACTGTACAGCTTCTCCCCTCCTCTCCCCGCAGCAGACACTTCACTGTACAGCCTCTCCTCTCCCCCAGCAGACACTTCACTGTACAGCTCTCCTCTCCCCCAGCAGACACCTTCACGTACAGCTCTCCTCTCCCCCAGCAGACACTTCACTGTACAGCTCTCCTCTCCCCCAGCAGACACTTCAACTGTAGCAGCTCTCTCTCCCCAGCAGACACTTCACTGTACAGCTCTCCTCTCCCCAGCAGACACTTCACTGTACAGCTCTCCTCTCTCCCAGCAGACACTTCACTGTACAGCTCTCCTCTCCCCCAGCAGACACTTCACTGTACAGCTCTCCTCTACCCCGGTGGTCATTCCTCATGGTACGGTGCCTTAAGACCACCTTTCTGTTACCTCCTCAGCTGTCGCACATCACAATCAGCAGCAGCGCTCTCTCCAGAGCTGGACATCACCTGACTAGAGCTGTCCACACTGAGGAAAATCACAGGTCAGTGACTGTCCACATGTATGCCATATAGTATGTGGGGGCCCATATGTATACAGAGGGGCCACTCCCGAGTACTCCCTCCCCTAGAGATCTACAAGGAGATTGGTCAGTAATGTAGAATATGTGAAATTACATTCTCAGCTTCGCCCCATTTACTCCTGAAGAGTGTGGGCCCATGAAGCGGGCGTGCTCCATTGTTATGTCAGCATTTCCCTCTCGTGTACAGGGAGCTGGAGGACAGCGGAGCACCCCCCTCCGCCAGCAACGGGGCGCCCCCCTCCGCCAGCAGCAAAGCACCCCCCTCCTCCAGCACAGCACCCCCTTCCGCCAGCAACACCTCCACAATCTCAGAGTGCAGCCTGAGCCTGGACAAGGTGAGTGCACTCTGGGGCCGCACACTCTCACCCTGTGTTGTCACCTTCTGACCACGTGTATCTGCTCAGCTTGCAGGCCTCCCGCACAACCGCCTCCAGCCAGCCCCGCCCTCCTCTAAACAGCCGGGTGTAACCAGGAAGCTCCGGTACGTATGACATGTCTTGTGTTGGGGGCTGGGCGCACTGACATTCATGTCACTGCATCTCCTGCAGGGTGCTGGCCTCAGACGGAGAGAAGCCCCCCGGGGCTCTGCTCAGTGGGGACACGGCGCTCCTCCAGGGCGGGCGCACCTCAGGCACAAGCCTCCTCCCCGAAGGAACACACATTGTGTTTGCAAGAGCCAGACCGCCAGTCCCACCTGCCAGGATGTCCAGCAGAGTGCAGAAGAGAAGGATGGTCTGCCCGACGTGACGCCCTCCGCCACAGACAGCTTTATTTTTGTATTTTTCAATTACACAAAAATATAAAAAGACCACAAAGTTGTGTGATGTCATTTCTGTGTGGGGGGGAGGGGATCTGTAATAGAGGGGTGGAGCCTCCACTGAGCAGCAGAACTATACTGCCCCTTGTGTTCAGGGGGAGCAGCAGCATCCATGGGAAGTGTCGTCATTTACACTGCCCCCCAGATCAGCTGTAAGGGGGTGACTGCCACACGGGGCCACAGGCTTCAGGACAGACTGGAATCTGCAGCGTCACCCCAGGCCGACGTCACACAGCACAGCCAGGCCACGCCCCCTAATCACCGCCCCATGTGGACGGAGCCCCGACCTCACCCCCGAATCACCGCACCCGTGTGAAAAGAGCCCCGACCTCACCCCCGAATCACCGCCCCCGTGTGAAAAGAGCCCCGACCTCACCCCCGAATCACCGCCCCGTGTGAACAGAGCCCCGACCTCACCCCCGAATCACCGCCCCGTGTGAACAGAGCCCCGACCTCACCCCCGAATCACCGCCCCGTGTGAACAGAGCCCCGACCTCACCCCGAATCACCGCCCCATGTGGACAGAGCCCCAACCTCACCCCCCGAATCACCGCCCCGAGTGGACAGAGCCCCCGACCTCACCCCAGAATCACCGCCCCGTGTGAACAGAGCCCCAACCTCACCCCCGAATCACCGCCCCGTGTGAAAAGAGCCCCGACCTCACCCCGAATCACCGCCCCGTGTGAACAGAGCCCCGACCTCACCCCCGAATCACCGCCCCGTGTGAACAGAGCCCCGACCTCACCCCCGAATCACCGCCCCGTGTGAACAGAGCCCGACCTCACCCCGAAGTCACCGCCCCATGTGGACAGAGCCCCAACCTCACCCCCGAATCACCGAATCGCCCCATGTGACAGAGCCCCGACCTCACCCCGAATCACCGCCCCGTGTGAACAGAGCCCCGACCTCACCCCCCCGAATCACCGCCCCATGTGGACAGAGCCCCCGACCTCACCCCCGAATCACCGCCCCGTGTGAACAGAGCCCCGACCTCACCCCCGAATCACCGCCCCGTGTGAACAGAGCCCCGACCTCACCCCCGAATCACCGCCCCCAGAGCCCACCTCACCCCCGAATCACCGCCCCATGTGGACAGAGCCCCAACCTCACCCCGAATCACCGCCCCGTGTGAACAGAGCCCCGACCTCACCCCCGAATCACCGCCCAGTGTGAACAGAGCCCCGACCTCACCCCCGAATCACCGCCCCGTGTGAACAGAGCCCCAACCTCACCCCAGAATCACCGCCCGTGTGAAAGAGCCCGACCTTCACCCCCGAATCACCGCCCCGTGTGAACAGAGCCCCAACCTCACCCCCGAAATCACCGCCCCGTGTGAACAGAGCCCCGACCTTCACCCCCGAATCACCGCCCGTGTGAACAGAGCCCGACCTCACCCCGAATCACCGCCCACAGAAGCCCCGACCTCACCCCGAATCACCACCCCCCGTGTGAACCTCACCCCCGAGCCCCAGACCTCACCCCGAATCACCGCCCCGTGTGAACAGAGCCCGACCTCACCCCCCCGCCCCATGTGAACAGAGCCCCGACCTCACCCCGAATCACCGCCCCGTGTGAACAGAGCCCCGACCTCACCCCCGAATCACCGCCCCGTGTGAAGAGCCCCGACTCACCCCCGAATGCACCGCCCGTGTGAACAGAGCCCCGACCTCACCCCAGAATCACCGCCCCATGTGTGAACAGAGCCCCGACCTCACCCCCGAATCACCGCCCCGTGTGAACAGAGCCCCGACCTCAGCCCCGCCGAATCACCGCCCCGTGTGAACAGAGCCCGACCTCACCCCAGAATCACCGCTCCCCATGTGTGAACAGAGCCCCGACCTCACCCCAGAATCACCGCCCCGTGTGAACAGAGCCCCGACCTCACCCCGAATCACCGCCCCCCGAATCACCCCACCGCCGACCCTCACCCAGAACACCGCCCCGAATGTGTGAACAGAGCCCGACCGAATCACCCCCCCACCCCGAATCACCGCCCCGTGTGAACAGAGCCCCGACCTCACCCCAGAATCACAGCTCCATGTGGACAGAGCCCCCGACCTCACCCCAGAATCACCGCCCCGTGTGAACAGAGCCCCGCCCGAAACCCCCGAATCAGGCCCCCTCACCCCGAATCACCGCCCCATGTGAACAGAGCCCCGACCTCACCCCCGAATCACCGCCCCGTGTGAACAGAGCCCGACCGCCCCAGAGCCCCGACCCCAGAATCACCGCCCCGTGTGTGAACAGAGCCCCGACCTCACCCCCGAATCACCGCCCAGTGTGAACAGAGCCCCGACCTCACCCAGAATCACCGCCCCGTGTGAACAGAGCCCCGCGACCCCCCGAATCACCCCCTGTGAACAGAGCCCCGACCACCCCACCCCAAATCACCGCCAGTGTGAACAGAGCCCCTCACCCAGAATCAGTGACATCCCCCGACAAGAGCCCCGACCTCCGCCTCCATTGTGTCAGCCCCGTCACGCCCCGGTGGAGCCCCGGACCCACCCCGAAATCTCCCCCCCGTGAACAGAGCCCCGAGACCCCCCGCAATCCATCACTCTCCCCGAATCACAGCCCCCCTTGAACACCATATTTGCCACCAATTATTATTATTATTATTATTATTATTATAACATACCTCCCAAGTTTTGAAACTTGCAATGAGGGACAATATGTGTGGCGCGCATCACAGCAGGTTTTTCCGTACTAGGCCACGCCTCTAACTCCGCCCAAAGCATAATTAATGGAGCCCCTGCGGCAATTTTGTTTTTGCGCTTCAATGTTCATATACATATTAGCACATAAATCATTAGATTATAGATATTTTAAGATCCAAATTGCACCAAATAATGAAGTTATTGTCTAATATACAGGTAGAAACCATACAGATAGTTTAGTAAGGAGTAATTTAGTAAATGCACATTTATGCATTAATTCTCCAGTTAAAAAAGAGGGACATTTAAGGATCAAAGAGGGACAGAGGGACTTGGGTCAAAAAGAGGGACTGTCCCTCCAAATGAGGGACACTTGGGAGATATGTTATAAGGCTACACTAAGGAGGAGGGACCTCACTGCAGCGTCAGACACCCGGACACCCGCCAGAGGGCGCTCACGCATCAGCAACCCGTAAGAAACCAGAAGTGGGCGTGTCCGCATAAACTTCTTCCGCTGGGATCCGGCAGTTGTTATGGTTACCGTCCAAACGAGGCATCACCAGGGGAGGCATGGAGGACGTGCTGGAGCTGGGGGAGAAGCGGAGGCCGACGGTCAGTGCCCGACCCCGCAGCGATACCCGGTACCCGCATCAACCCCCCAACCCCCACTGCCCCCCCCCACCCCCAACCTCACTGCCCCCCGCATCCCCAACCTCCTCACTGCCCCCCCATCAACCCCCCCAACCCTCACTGCCCCCCCCATCCACCCCCCCAACCCTCACTGCCCCCCCCATCACCCCCAACCCCTATGCCCCCCGCATCACCCCCCAACCCCCACCCCTCACTGCCCCCGCCCCCCCCCAACCCCTCACTGCCCCCGCATCACCCCCCAACCCCTCACTGCCCCCCCCATCACCCCCAACCCTCACTGCCCCCCGCATCATACCCTCCCCCCACCCCCCAACCCCTCACTGCCCCCCGCATCACCCCCCAACCCTCACTGCCCCCCGATCACCCCCACCCCTCACTGCCCCCCCGCATCACCCCCACCCTCACTGCCCCCCGCCCCCCCCCATCACCCCCCCAACCCTCACTGCCCCCCCCCATCCCCCCCAACCCCTCACTGCCCCCCCATCACCCCCAACCCCTCACTGCCCCCCCACACCCCCCCAACCCCTCACTGCCCCCCCATCACCCCCCAAACCCTCACTGCCCCCATCACCCCCCCACCCCTCACTGCCCCCCCATCACCCCCCCAACCTCACTGCCCCCCCCACACCCCCACCCCTCACCCCCCCATCACCCCCACCCCTCACACCCCCAACTCCTCACTGCCCCCTCACTGCCCCCCCATCACCCCCCCAACCCCTCACTGCCCCCATCACCCCCCCAACTCCTCACTGCCCCCATCACCCCCCCAACTCCTCACTGCCCCCCGCTTCTCTTTCCTGTTTCCAGGGAATAAAGATGGCGTCGTGCTCGGGCTTCTCAGGACATCCAGCGGATATGGGGACGTTCCTCGCGCATCTTCAAGGAGGTGGAGGAGCCGACTCGTGAGCAGGGGCTGGTGCGGG